>JASEVX010000007.1:49117630-49161146 GCA_031761405.1 Serripes groenlandicus | reverse complement strand
TATGTAATAAATTCTTTAAATTTTCTAGGTTAATTATATCTGTTAAAACCCTTCCCACTCACAACAAATCTGCATCACATGACCATGAAAACAAAAGAGTCAAAAATATGGATACTCTCTATAAATGAGGCAACAATTATTGAATAAAGTTGCTAACATTGTGGCAAAAGGAGAAATTGCATATCAATAAATATATGCCAGAAAGTGTCTGACTGTATGTGGGAAAGGGTTAAATGAAATCTAAATACTTCCTTCATACTAGTGATTTTTAAACTCATCCTTACAACGAGAAAGCGGTAGAAATGAAAACAGTTACTACAAAATTGACCATCCAAACCATGACCTTTTATTTACATTTTATTTTTCACAGAAACTATGCTTATGATTGGCCAACCTAACCATATAGTTTAAAAACGATTGTTTTATATAAACTTATTTTGAGGTCGGGTAACATGGGTGACGTGGGTCACATGTTTATTTATTTCCCACAGTTTATACAAAAAGCATGTTACAATACATACAATAAAACAATAATAAATACATGTTTAAACTTCAATATGGACAGTCAGTGAGTCACAGAGTGCCAGACAGACAGCAGCAGCCAGACTAGAGATATATATAGTCTACCTAGTTTATGTAAACCATCTTAATACGAAATATTAATGCTACTTGTTTTTAAATATACTTTTCATAATCTGCTATTTTCTAACTGATTGTTAGTTTTTCACTGGGTCAATCACCAACATACATTTCTGTGAAATAACTTTGGACCAAATCTGCAGATTGTTCAGCAGAGAGTAACTTCTTGAGCACTTTTAGTACAGATCCACTTTAGGAATATTTATGTGAATTTTAATTATTTGAAAGTGGGCAAATGGTTTAGGAGATGTCTTTTAAAGATTTTTCTACTTTAAGCTTTGCGGGTTATCTTGTGCAGCTGAAAAGAGCCATTTGAACAATTTGATAGAGGGCCACTTAACAAACATAATTTTGTGAGAAACTATTTTGTTATCGCGAGCCTATAACAATGTATGTCAGTCAGTGAGTGATTTGACTGTTTAACACTTTCAGACAACTTTGAAAACATTTCAGCAAAAACATGGAAAGTCTCTATAAATAAAAGCATAAAAAGTTATAAAAATTGTGGCAAAAATAGAAATTGCTGGCTTTGAGCAATATTCCTTTTTGTCACAAATGTTTTCTAATTGTAAAAAAACAGTATATCACCTGAGAATAAATATGAAAATGTCTATTTACGACATGCTTTATGACAGTTAGAGCAGTTTTATAACAAATTGTGTAAGTTACATGGTGGGTTGAGAATGGTTGCTTTAAATACAAGAGCTGCCTGTTAGAGCTATACCACCGCTCATTTGTTACTGAGACATGGACGAAAAACTTTAACCAGATTTCCTAAGTAAAAAAAAGACATAATTTCAATATATGCATGATAGAGTTATCTTACTTGATTGTTTACATTGGTGTAATTGTTGGGAAAGGTTGAATGCAATGATGCATCAAATAGCTATACTGAGATATGGACTCAAATGTAGTTCCACGCAAAACTTGAACCAGAATTTCTAAGTTGAAAAAGGGCCATAACTTGCATTATATGCAGGATACAGTTATCTAACTTAATCATTTACATATGTGTGATAGTTGGGGAGGATTGTATACAGTTTGAAACTACATTAACAGTCTATATCTCTTTAACAACTTGATACATTGCAGTGAAACTGTTTCACTGCAATGTATCAAGTTGTTAAAGAGATATAGACTGTTAATGTAGTTGCACGCAAAACATTAACCAGATTTTCTAAGTAAAAAAAGGGCCATAACTTGAAGTGTATGCAGGAGAGAGGTCACACCCGCTACTGACTTATCCTGCGAACTTTAAAAATGCACCCTTCAATCAATTAATGCATTTTATTGTAATGTACTTTGGTATTTTATGAAGTTTTTGTTTTTCATTCTGTTACAGGATAGTTATGTGATACTCTTGTCAAATTGCAGTGTATTTGGTATAATATTAAACGAAATATTGATACTTATGTACATAATATGTGCGTTGGAAGTTTTGTCTAGTATATATGTAAATTTATATTCATTCGAATACTTCAATAGAATAGTTATACTGAACATGTTTATGCTGTTATGTGATTTGTTTTGTTGCTGGTGTCTTCTATACACACCTACATGTAGCGCAGTTTTTGGTGCCTTGTTACACACTCGGTGTCATGTTACATAAAACTAGTGTCTTGTTACATCATTCTAATCTACATCTAGTAGTGAAGTGTTAAACTATTTTACTTGAAAATAATTCCAAATAAACTTTATAAAGGCGGTGAAAATGTTTAAGAGGTTCAAGTAACTTCGATTAACCCTTTCCCTCATATAGACGCTTTCTGATGCCTCTGCAGCAGACGGCTATTTGAAAACATAGTGACAAAAGAAGAAATTGCACTAAACGTGCAATTTCTCCTTTTGCCACAATGTTTTCAACTTTTAGTCATAGGTTATCCAACAAAATTATTTTTCTAAAGCTAGAAATAATTTGTCATTTAAAATGAATGAATGTATATTGTTTTATGGCGCATCGACAGCTAAGGTCATTTAGCGCGCAATTAAATTTAATTATTCATGACCCCTGGGTAAACAAACCAGTATTAGGCTAGAAAATGTGCCTTGCCCAAGGGCACTCCACCATGACCGTAGTGCCGCGACTGGGGATCGAACCCGGGACACCCGGATTCGAAATCCCCGACGCTAACCACTCGACCACAGCGGATTCCTTGTCATTTAAAATGAATCAGCTTTAGATAAATTGTTCTAACTTTATACATCATTTATTTTGACAAGAGTCTCATATTTAATTACAAAAGAGGACATCACAGTGTTTGTGTTGTGACACAAAATCCTAAACACCATATTATGGCTCAGAAATGTTTGACACATCTGCAGCAGACGGCTTTGAAAGCAGAATGAGCAATGTCCCCTTTAGCGACAAGAATTTTTCATAGTCGTCTGTTGCAGATAAGCTGTATATCGGAAAGGCTTATAACCCTTTCCCTCATACTGTATAGTGTATACACTTTATATCTTTTAGAGTGTCATGAGTAATTAACATAATTATATTTATAAGACTATCATTCAGCCCATAATTAACCCTTTCCCTCATACGACAATTCTGCAGCAGACGACTTGGAACATATTTTGTCAAAAAATAGAAAATCTCTATAATTGAATGGATAACCTATACCTAAAAGTGGAAAACATGGTGGCAAAAGGAGAAATTGCTTGTTTCGCGCAATTTCTTCTTTTGTCACTATGTTTTCAAAAGGATGTCTGCTGTAGAGGCGTCAGAAAGCGTCTATATGTGGGAAAGGGTTAATACATCTTACAAAGTTACATGTACAATAATAGCATGAAATGCCTGTGATTGACGATCTGTTAACCCTTTCCCTCATATAGACGCTTTCTGACGCCTCTGCAGCAGAAGGCTTTTTGAAAACATAGTGACAAAAATAGAAATTGCACAAAACGTGCAATTTCTCCTTTTGCCACAATGTTTTCCACTTTTATTCATAGGTTATCCATTCAATTATGGAGATTTTCTATGTTTTGACAAAATACGTTCAAAGTCGTCTGCTGCAGAATTGTCGTATGAGGGAAAGGGTTAATTATAGGCTGAATTATAGTCTTATAAATATAATTATGTTAATTACTCATGACACTCTACCACTAAACCAATGAGGGTCATTGTTGATAAGTGACAATAAACCAAACTGAAAACATGTTGACTTGGGAATAACTATGATTTAATTGTAAATCAGACTTTTGAGGTCCAGCAAGGTCCTTGGTTGTGGGAGGTCACAGGTTCGATCCCTGGTCGGTTCATACCAAAGACTTTAAAAATGGTAGTAATGGCTGCATTCCTTGGCGCTCAGGGTAGCGGGGTTAGCATTACAACTGACTGGCTGGTGCCAGGATAAATTGATCAGTAGACTAGTACTGGTAACTTATTCAGGAAATGCTGCAATATTCTATTTCAGAAAATCAGAGATTTCAATCCAGAAAGAATTCACACTCACTTCTTACTCTTAGTCTTATTTGTTAATAATTTGATCAGTGTTAAATACCATACAGGACTGGTTTGTTAAGTAAAACTAACAACAGAATAGTAATTTCACTTATTTTGTTTCATTAGGGTTATAAACTTATACGCGTTTTCAACATTAATTCAGTTATATTACAAATTCAACTTATATCACGGCGACAGTTCACTTATTTATAATCCCTTGGTAAACAAACCAGTAATATGCTAGGAAATGTGCCTTGTTAAAGGGCAAAACACTAGGACCGGACATGGGAAGTCGATTCCAAGTCGAAGATGCTGGACAATTGGGAATTAAACATGTCGGATTCGCTATAAAATGAAAGCACTCAGTCCGCCAAATAGTTATAATTAAGGAATTTCTATATGCCCACCGTCAATCAATTCAATATTCACATCACATTTCGATAAGTAATAAGGATGGGTGCCGATCAGGATGTTGATGGGAGATAAATAATCCAAATATGATAGCGGCCAATAGGAGCATTTTCGACCCCTGAACATATCGACTCAGGAGTCAATCACTCTATGATTTAAGGGTCTATTGGAAGCCCTGCTATGGTCTGTGCTTATAATTGAAGTGTCAAGAGATGGGTCTTAATGTCCGACTTGATCAACATTTCACAGCAGAGAGGCTCCAGTTCCGGATTGATTTGAAGGGTAAATTGAACAAAAAACCCTGACTTTACATCGTATCGTCAAAGTCCATGTGTTCTCTGATATTTCTCAACAGCTGTCTCGCTTATGTATCATCCTTAAATATAGAAGTAACAGAGAATTCAACGAAAATACTTTTTATTTACCTTCAATGCGTATTTTTCTCCGGTTTGGTGTGAGAAACATTCGACTACTTTTCCGTTAATTCCTAACCCTAAAACACTGCCTGTCACCCTATAATCTTGACTTATCGGAGCCTTTTTGGGTTGAAGTGTTCGAGAGTAAGCGTCTCCCATCATATTAAACATGATTGTAGATTTGTAACACTTTTAAAGTGTTTCACAAGTTCTAGATTCCTACATTAATTGCGGAGAGCACCTGTTTTTGCTGTTCACGTCACAGATCATTGTGTATTAATTCGGCGTCTACAACACGAAACGTCAAACGTAGATATGAGACAAATTTCTATTTTAAGAATCCATTCGATTTGACATTGAGAAATATGCAGAGGCTCTCCATGGGAATTATAATCGACCGGTTTTTTACCTATTTTCTGATTCCGACGCCTTTAGATGCAGAGAAGACAACTTTTAAAACCAAGTTGTGAAAGGAGTAAATGTGCGTTTTTCAACAAATTCTCCATTTCATCATCTCATAAGTAAAGACATGTAGATATGGGAATAATTTTTTATGAAAAAATCTTCATTTTGTAAATTGATAAATCGAGATACTTAGACAATATCTGTATGTAGTAAGGAAACCCTTTCCCATATACAGCAAATCTGCAGCAGACGACTTTGAATATATCTAGGCAAACCATGTTAGATGTCTCTATATAAGAAACGGTGATTATTAAATAAAAAAAAGAGTTTTTAATATTGTGGCAAAAGGAGCAAATACCCCTTGTGCCTAATTGTTTGCTGACAGGCAGTAGAAAGCGTCTGTATGTGAGACACTCACGCTTATCTGCAGCAGAAAAACAATATGGAAACCGGAGAAAGTGCTTATTTATTTGTTCAATTGAATCAATACACTCACCCTGTTTTCATCGATTCTGAAATGACAGATATAAATCAATCTCTATGTTTGCAGGAACGTAGATAAGAGGGATAAGCAACTCCACCTGCCATCTGCTTTAAAGAATCACACGGAGAAATAACATTTTCCAGAATTTCACATAAAACCTTGAAGTCATATTTGGCAAATAAACAAACCTACGTCCCTGATGTTTGCTTCTGTGATACCAAACACATTTATAATTATATTAACGCCGCTGGTGATATCTAATCAGCTTCTATGATACCAGACACAGAGGCCTATACATGTATAATTTTACGTCTCTTATGATACCAGATACATATAATATTGTATTAACGCCGCTGATGATACCAGACACATATATACATGTATGTATACGTCTCTTGTGATATATAATAAGCTTCTATGATACTTCAAAGTCTCTTTAGACACAAAGGACAAATAGTATTATATTTACGTCTCTTAATTATGATACCAGACACATATAAAATAATTTTTACGTCTCTGATGAGACCAGACACATCTATAATTATATCTACGTCGCTGATGATACCAGACACATATATAATTATATTTACTTCTCTGATGATACCAGACACATATATAATTATACTTACGTCGCTGATGATACCAGACACACATATATGTATACGTCTCTCGTGATACCCAATCAGCTTTTATGATACCAGACACATATATAATTATATTTACGTCTCTGATGATACCAGAAACATATATAATTCTATTTACATCGCTGATGATACCAGACACATATATACTTATATTTACGTCTCTGATGATACCAGACACATATATAATTATATTTACGTCTCTGATGATACCAGACACATATATAAATATATTTACGTCTCTGATGATACCAGACACATATATAATTATATTTACGTCTCTGCTGATACCAGACACACATGTATGTATATGTCTCTCGTGATACCCAATCAGCTTCTATGATACCAGACACATAGGCCTATACATGTAAAGCTCTACGTCTCTTATGATACAGATACATTTATAATTATATTTACGCCTCTTAAACCTTTCCCTCATACGACAATTCTGCAGCAGACGACTTTGAACATATTTTGTCAAAAAGTAGAAAATCTCTATAATCGAATGGATAACTTATGACCAAAAATGGAAAACAATGTGGAAAAAGGAGAAATTGCTTGTTTTGAGCAATTTCTTCTTTTGTCAATATGTTTTCAAAAAGCCGTCCACTGCAGAGGCGTCAGAAAGCGTCTATATGAGGGAAAGGGTTAAGATACCAAGGACAAAGATATTTATATTTACGTCTCTGATGATACCACACACATATAATTATATTTACGTCTCTGATGAAAACTGATCAGCTTTTATGATACCAGACACATAAGTGAATACTTATACGTCTCTTATGTTACGATTGCAAGGACAAATATAATTATATTTACGTCTCTTATGATACCACACACACACATATAATTATATTTACGTCTCTTATGATACCACACACACACATATAATTATATTTACGTCTCTTATGAAAACTTATCAGCTTTTATGATGTCAGACACATAGGCAGGCCTAATATCTGTTACTATATTAAAATGTTTAAAAAACTATAACTATGAATATATTTTCGTTTGCAACTTCTTATGTTAAACTATAGTTGTTTAATCATAAAAGCTTAAAAATGTATATGTTTATTTGAATACCACCAATATTTATTGTTTGCTTCACTCTATGTGATGTATTTACATGTTGTAAAGTGGGCCGGAGGCCTTTATTACCAAATAAAATATGTCTATGTCTATGTCTATACATGTATACTGCTACGTCTCTTATGATACCAAGGACATGTATAATTACATTTACGCCGCTGATGCAACCAGACACGCATGTATGTATATGTCTCTGTTAATACCTAATCAGCTTCAATATTTCTTTGCCCAATTCGGAAAATCGCTGTCTATTCTACATGTCTCTGTTAATACCTAATCAGCTTCTATGATTCTACATGTAATCTAGTTCTATTTATATATTTTGATAGAAAACTAAAGTTTTAGCCCCATTAGTTTTACGTCAAGTTTCCCAGAGACATAGGTATTTAATTTGTCTCTGATTAACCTTAAAAAGATCCTGCTACTGGCCGAACGCGATTCCCTTTTCTTCTTCCAAAGTACTGACCACCTTCAACAATCTGAAGTTATAAATAATTACTGCCCGCAGGAATATAGAGTATACATGCAGTTAGTTCTAGATTCCTGCAAGTTATTTATTATCAACGCACAATATATTCTCCTTTTAGTGCTGATACACGTTAACCTCTTCCCACCTATAAGACACATTATGACACAATAGCAGCAGACGACTTTTGAAAACATTGTGGACAAAGGTGAAATTGCTCATGATAAGCAATTTCTCCTTTGGCCACAATGTTTTCAACTTTATTTTACAATTAAGCTATCTTTTATGGAGATTGTTCAGGTTGTTGTCAATATGTTTTCCAAAGTCGTCTGCTGTAGTTGTGTTGTACATTACAGGAAAAAAGTTTTACACATTGTGTTTGTCATAATGTTTTCAAAAGTCGACTGTTGCAGAGGCGTCAGAAAATGTCAGAATGTGGGAAAGGGTTAAACAAACAATTGGTTGACAGTTTCCATATTCAGCGCGATATCATCGAAAATAATGCTTCAAATTCGACCCTTTGGGTACCTCAATTTTGAATACACATTTCAATGGTTCCCAGCAAATTCCAATGCAGAACATAGTTCAGAACCATCGAAAGATGATGTAATTTTGGGACATTTTCATTGGTCCGATCATATTCATGCAGGAGCTTGATGAAAAGTGTAAACAAATAATAAAGAACACACCTCCAGCAACACGTTGGAGGTGTTATAAGACACTTTTAGAATTGTTATTTTCTGAATATTAATATTCACTGAAGGGATTTGCTTATTTGTTTGCATATTGCTTTTATTAGTCCCTACCGGTTTGGGGACTATAGGTTTGGTCGATACTGTCTGTCAGTCCGTCAGTCTAAATTTAGCTTGGCACAAACGTTCACGATGATGAGGCGGCGTGTCGCGCACAAGACCCAATGTCAAGGTCACACTTAGAGATCAAAGGTCAACATGAGTTACTGGTTGATAGGACTATCTTGTCCGGCTCACATCTCAACCATGCATCATAGGATTCCGAAGTTACTGGGCACACATGTTCACGATGAGGTGACATGTGGCACACAAGACACAGGCCTGTACCTCAAAGGTCAAGGTCACACTTAGAGTTCAAAGGTCAAAATGAGAACTGTTTGATAGGTCTGTACCTTGTCCAGCTCACATCTCAACCATACATTATAGGTTTCCCAAGTTACTGGGCACACATGTTCACCATGATGAGGTGACAAGTGGCACACAAGACACAGGCCTGTAACCTCAAAGGTCAAGGTCACTCTTAGATGTTAAAGGTCGAAATGAGAAACCATGCATCATAGAATTCTCAAGTTACTGGGCACACATGTTCACCATGGTGAGGTGGCACACAAGACACAGGCCAGATTAAATAAATGTACCACAAAGTTCAAGGTCACACTTACAGGTCAAAGGTCGAAATGTTTGATAGGATTGTATCCAAAATGTATGCAGTGCATTTCTGTTTTTGTTTAAAAATGCATATACAATACACAATGTGCTGTCCTTGTCTGGTAGGGGACTTTTGTATTAAATGCTTGCAATTCGACAATAACTTGTTTCTCTTATTGTTTTAATTTGCAATGCATGACATATCAAGTGTTTTATTTAGTAATTCTTTGAAAACATTTTTGCAAAATTATGAAAAAAGATATCTGTAAATGAAAGTGTACTAAATTATTGAATCAAGTTGAAAACATTTTTGCAAAATTATGAAAAAAGATATCTGTAAATGAAAGTGTACTGAATTATTGAATCAAGTTGAAAACATTTTTGCAAAATTATGAAAAAAGATATCTGTAAATGAAAGTGTACTGAATTATTGAATCAAGTTGAAAACATTGTGGCCAAAGGAGCAATTACTTATTATGAGTAATTTCTCCTTTTGTCACAATGTTTATTTTTTCAAAAGTTTTTTTCTGCAGTAGTGTCAATGTATCAACGTTACATATTGGGATCAGTCAAAATATGAAATTGCATCCCTAGTACAGAAACCTGGACTGCTGCTGCAGATGTATCCAATGTGTCTGCAAGTGCTAGGGCTTTTATATTTTGAATATAATTACATCTAATACCTGTCTTCATATTGTATCCTGAAGATTCTGAGTTTGACCTTCTTTTTGGGGTAAAAGACGTGATTTTGGGTGGTTAAAGTTTTAGGGCAAGTTGGCATTTTCATTTAATTTTTTAATTTTTCTCAATAAGTATTTGTGCTACGGCTTTAATACTTGGAATGTAGTTACATCTTATACCTTTCTTCACATTGAATGCTGAAGATGCTGAGTGTGATCTTCTTTTTGGGGTAAAAAACCTGAGTTTCGAGGGTTAAAGTTTTAGGGCAAGTTGGAATTTTTTTTTATTTTTTTTTCTCAATAAGTAGCTAGTGCTTTTATATTTGGAATATAATTACATCTAATACCTGTCTTCATATTGTATGCTGAAGATTCTGAGTGTGACCTTCTTTTTGGGGTAAAAGACATGATTTTGGGTGGTTAAAGTTTTAGGGCAAGTTGGCATTTTTTTTTTTCTCAATAAGTACTTATGCTAGGGCTTTCACATTTGGAATATAATTACATCTAATACATTTCTTCATATTGTATGCTGAAGATGCTGAGTGTGACCTTTTTGCGGCAAAAGACATGATTTTGGGTGGTTAAAGTTTTAGGGCAAGTTGGCATTTTCATTTAATTTTTCTCAATAAGTTCTTGTGTTAGGGCTTTCATATTTGGAATATAATTACATATAATACCTTTCTTCACATTGTATGTTGAAGATGCTGAGTGTGACTTTTTGGGAATAAATGACATGATTTTTGTTTGATTTTGAGAATTTTAGATAAATTCATAATTTTTGGTTACATTCCTTTCTAATTGTGATCATTCATTTATCAAATATAATTCTTCAACATATCAAACAGGTTTTGCATGATGTTAAACATTTGGTAAAACTTTTTTTAAGGTTTTGCTTTTTTTGGACTCTGTCAGTTTTAACATTTGCATATTTAGCTCAACGTTAAAGTTTCATAATTCAAATCACTTCATACTTCACACATTTGTTAAGGACCATCGTACAATTAGGTTAGATAACTCCATTGTATCCTAAATATGGAGTAATGGCCCTTGAATTACTTTTTGCCACAATGTTTTCCACTTTTTGTCATAGGTTATCCATTCAATTATGGAGATTTTCTATGTTTTGACAAAATATGTTCAAAGTAGTCTGCTGCAGAATTGCCGTATGAGGGAAAGGGTTAATAGTACTTAAGTGCAATATAATGAAATAGTGCTTTATGTGAATAAGCGGCATATAGTCGAGCGCACTGTCCTCCGACAGCTCTTGTTGGTTATACAATGTATCTGCTTTATCAGATTTCCCTGTTCATAATCAATTTGTTCATGTTTGTATATGATTTGATTTGTTGATTTGAAATCAGATTTTCACTTTGAATTATTAATGTAATGTTGCCAGTGATTGCATTGTATAAAAACTTTTCCATCCCTGCTGGATTGACATTAAACAGATAGTTAGCCCTTTACCTGATACGCTCCAAGAAACAACTTAAGCAAACATGATGGGAAACAAAGAAATCGCACATCATTAAAATTTCATCCTTTTACCACAATGTTTTCAACTCTATATTAAAATTAAGCTACTGTTTCAATATTACATTTTTGTCTTTAAGGTTTAAAGAAGCAGATTATGAAGAATATCATTTCAGCCTCAGGTAAACAATGCTCATTTTTGCATTGTAGGTCCAAAACAATATTCTTTTCTAACAAGGTTTTTAATTCTTATTTTGAAATTTTGCCTAAAAAAATGTCAGATGTTACTTTTTATTCAAGGTAAATTTGCCAATCAGACCTGTCTAAGAATGCCATACATAAAGATCATTAACCCTTTCCCTCATAAGACAATTCTGCAGCAGACGACTTTGAAAATACTTTGACAAAAAATAGAAAATCTCTAGAATTGAATGGATAACCTATGACTAAAAGTGGAAAACATTGAGGCAAAAGGAGAAATTGCACGTTTTGTGCAATTTCTTCTTTTGTCACAATGTTTTCAAAAAGCCGTCTGCTGCAGAGGCGTCAGAAAGCGTCTATATGAGGGAAAGAGTTAAGAGCGACAGAGGTCCAGATAAGGAGGGGTTTACAGCTCTTTTCCCCACAATATCTCTCTCATTACCCAACCAAACCCTATGTTGCAGATACTCAAAAGAATCGTCTCCCTGAGTACCCACAACATAGGGTTTGAATGACAAATAAGGATTTCATAACATGAAAAATGCCCCTTATCTGAAGCTCTGTGCCATACATATAGATCATTAACCCTTTCCCTCATATATCCTTCTGACGCCTCTGCAGCAGACATCTTTTTGGAAACATAGTGACAAAAGAAGAAATTGCTCAGAACGAGCAATTTCTCCTTTTGCCACAATGTTTTCCACTTTTAGTCATAGGTTATCCATTCCATTATAGAGATTTTCCTTTTTTTGACAAAATATGTTCAAAGTCGTTTGCTGCGGAATTGTTGTATGAGGGAAAGGGTTAAATATGTATGTGTGGTGCTCTGCAAAAACTAATCATTACACGATTTGAAAAAGATTTGCCTGCGCTTCCATACTAACGATGGAAGAGTGGAGAGCCAGATCAGACTGTGTGGATTTGCTGGCTGATCTCGATCTAAACAGGTCACAACATTCTTAACCCTTTCCCACATATAGAAGCTTTCTGATGCCTCTGCAACAGATAACTTTTGAAATCATTGTGGCAGAAGGAAATAATTGCACATAATGAGAAATTTCTCCAATCGCCACAATGATTTCAACTCTATTAAATGATAAAAAGATCATTTATAGAGATTTTCTATATATTGAAGTTGATAGTTTCAAAGTCGTCTGCTGCAGATTTATTGTATGTGGGAAAGGGTTAAGATATAATTGAGTGTATTAACAACACAAAATCTAAATGTTTGCTTTACCAAATTGGAGGTTGATAATACATTTATCCATGTCTCTATATCAGGTTCATGAAGACTTTGACTGCATGTTAAATCAGACAAATATTGGCCATAACAACAACACAAATATTATGTGATACAAGTGGTCAGTCAGGGGGCCCACCATTATTGCTGGACCAGATGGGGCAGAGTGGCAAGTAAAAATCACAATGGGATTTTCTCTTCGCTACCTTGTAAAATAAAACATAAGTCTTTGGGCCAATTATTAAATATCATTGTGAGTTTTTTGGCCAAGTATATGCATTATTGAGCACTAGTTAACAACTTCTGAAACCATTGCAGGAGACAAGTTTTGAAAACATTGTTGAAAGAAGGAGACAGTTGTTGAAACAATTAATTTCTCTTTCTTTCACTTCATTATAAACTCTATCCTTTCCCACATATAGAGGCTTTCTGACAACTCTGCAGCAGAAGACTTTTGCAATCATTGTGCTAAAAGGAGAAATTGCTCATAATGAGCAATTTCTCCATTTGCCACAATGATTTCAACTCTATTCAATGATTGAACTCATATTTATAGACATTTCCCACAGTTTTGCCAAGATGTTTTCAAAGTCATCTGCTGCAAATTTTGTGTTTGTCAGAAAGGGCTTATTATAAGACCCGATTTCCAGAATGATATGTTAACAACTTTCAGATGCTTTCACAGCAAAATGATGTCCCCATAATAGTTTGTCTTTTTCGATTACCACATACAAGAGAACTGCAGATAACTTTGGAAACATCCAAGTTTTAAAATTTGTAGAAATCTCTCAAGCCAGGTGGTGTAGTGGAAGAGCATTTGCCTCAGGTGCAGGAAGTTGCTGGTTTGATCCATGTCCTGGTCATACCAAAGACTTTAAAAGTGGAAGTAATGACTGCCCTCCATCATGGTTCTCTTATTTTAATTTTTACAAATTTAATATGAGAATCATGCATGTTTTTAATAAATGGTATTCATAAATTATTTATTAGGATCTATCAACATTTTATTATTTTTAAAACTTTTTTATCGTTCATTTTCTACTGTTCAATTTTCCAATTTCATTCAAATTAATCAAAGAACTGAAAGTAAGGGGCTCAGACTGCAGATCACATCTGGATATGGATTTGCAGATCACATCTGGATATGGATTTACAGATCCCAAAGCAGAAATAAAAGCCTGCGTAATCTACATTTTCTACTGCGTGATATAACTGGAATATTGTTAAAAGCGACATAAATCCTCATCTAAATGGGTTTCACCAAGCATAGGTGAAAAATTAAATGCAAAGCTTTTGAATTCATTTTAAATCCCTAGATTTAATGGAGTTGGTTGAAGAGGTGTCAACGGACGTGTGCACCACTGATATGAGGAATGTGACAAAAATGAAAAAGATAATTATAATATTTTTTGAAAAAAGAAAAAGACCTGCCTTGAACGGGAATCGAATCCTGGCCTCCCGCGTGTCAATCGCACATGCTAACCACTGCACTAGCCATTCTCCTTCGCAGAGTTGTCGTTTATTACCTTCACATGAATGTAATGAGTCGATAGTGTTAGAGAATCTGCACCAGCCTGAATATTGCATTGCAGGGTGTAAAACTATATCTTTTAACATGATACATACATGTTTATGATTTGTAACTAACAATAGCTCATCAAATGTGTTAACCTTCACCGTGCAGAATAAATTATTTAGCTAAACCAGTTAATGTAGAAGTTATATAAAGCGTGCCGTCAATTTGGTACATCTTTATAAGAAAATCAAATATTTCTAACTATCATTTCAATAATTTGATTCTCTTTTGGTATATCTATATTATTGATTACTTGGACTTGACAACCTGTTTATGGTTGACATGTAGATGTATTTCCACGAATTCGTTTGTTGACAGCATGGAAATACATTTTTCATGTTCAATGCTCTTATTTCTATATTTTGTTCAACAGCACATTTCTTTGGAGTTCTTTCTAGTGTGTAAGTGATGTAAAATCAAATCCATTTTCCGGTTAAGATCCCACCAAGATTTTTTTAAGTAACAGACTTATTGGCTGTACGATATTGTAGGCTGGTTACAGTCCATTCCTTTTAAGATATATTCCACAAATGCATGTGCTTTCATTGACATTATATATATAATCTACGAATATCAAGACATCTCTCTGATAGCTTCTGTTGAAAGAGATATTTGAAGAACCCCTTGCTAAAAACTAATTTTGTATCAGAAAAAAACAAACAAGTTGTGTTATTATTAGAAATGTCTTCTTTTGCCACAATGTTTTCAGACGTCTGGTGCAGAGGCATCAGAAATAGTCTGCATGTTGAAAAGGTTTTAATATGTCTTTTAGCTATTTACCAAAAGGTTATTCAAAGAGTGAACATGTAGAAAATAGGCTGTTTAATCCAGAAAGGGTCTGTATGGGGGAAAGGGTTAAACAGTCAGCATTAAACTACTAAGCCTGTTTGTAAGAAGAGGGTATAAAATGATCAGATACATACTTATGGTTAATATAAATTTTATTATTATCTATCACAGTCTTCACATCTAGATGTCTAAAAAACATTTCTCTTGCACACCTTAATTAAAAATTAACTAACAATATCCAACATGCATCTGCAGCAGGAAACTTTTGAAAGTATTGTGGCAAAAGAAGAAATTACTCATAATCAGAATTCTTTCCTTTGGCCCAAATTCTTTTTATTAACTTGATCCAATATTTAAACTTTCACTTACAATTTCCAATATTTTTTCTTATATATTTCCAGCCATCTACTGCAGATTTGTTGTATGTTGGAAAGTGTTAGTTAATCAAACTTAACAACTATGAGTATTTTAAAAGTGCATTTTCCTTTCCTTTGTGATTTCACATTTTCCCACCTGCAACTTTATATAATTTTTGAAAAGAATGTAGTTGTAGTAAACAATTAAATTCTTTACATTTCAAAATTATGGCTTCACGCAAAAAGGTTGCAACTTCTTTTGATAGAGAATTAAAAAGGTCTATTAGGGATGAGCTTATGGATAGAAACTAGATTTGACAATTATATAATTTACATTTTTTTTATTCTAACTACATTTATTAGAATGTGAGTGCAAAATAATTAGACTTGAAAAAATGAAAAATAGAGAGAGAGAGAGAGAGCGAGAGAGTGATATATATAGAGAGAGAGAGAGAGAAAGGGCGGGGGATGAGAGTTAAGTACATTAGTTCTTAACTTCTTACTCTTTATTATAATATTAATCAATGTATATAGCACATCTAAATTTCTCTCTCTTTAAAAAAAAGTAAATCAAGTTTTTTACAACTTAAATTCCACCAGTCATCCTTGTAATTTTTTAAAGTAAAAAGTAAATAAAATTTAGAAAAATGTGTATGAATAAAATAAAATATAACACTAACAAAAATGCAAAATAAACTGATCACACAAAAAAATATTTTTTATGACCGATAATGGTCCCTTTGCCTCGTCCATCTATTGTGACATTTGTGTTTAAAAGAAACACGTTCTCAGCCATTTTGCAAACGTTCATGGATGAATACAAAAATAGAGATTTGGTCATGTTATATTACACATGTGACATATACGTAATGGGTATATTATAATGTGATAAAATGTATTACCAACCCTTCTGTCATGGACAAATGGACAAATTGAGGACTTACTAGGTTACCCTTCCCTGACACACATAGATTGAGTCAGTGCATAAGAAAAGGCACAAGTTGTCATAGTGTAGGTTCAAATCATCTTGTCCACCTGATCTTGTCAACCTGCTCAATCTTATCAACATTTCCACAAGCTAACATAATTCTTTAACAAGCTTGTGTAAGTGATGTGTGAACTGAGTAGATCTGGGTACCGGTATATGCTATAAAAAAAAGCCAACTTGTACCTTTTCTCATTTACAAGCTCAATTTGTGTTGCTCTTGCAACAAATTTAGTTAGAAATATTGTGTGAAAAAAGAAATTGTGTAAAGCTCATGATGAGTAATTTCTCCTTTTGTTCAACATTTTCAATTCTATTCAATAAACTTTTTTTCATTTATAGAGATTTTCCTTATTTCTGCCAATGTGATATAAAAACATTTATGTAAAATATATAATAGTTGAAATAATGAAGTTCGATTTTAATTCACACTTTAAAACAATGTGGGAAAAGGAGTAATTGCTGATCTGGGTTTTCATACATTGTGGCTGCTTCAAAAGGCTTGAGAAGGTGTCTGTATCGGGTAGTGCTTTACCATGGAAAGTACAAAGTACGATAACGTAAGTGGAAAGGTGTTTTGGCTTGACCACTTCCAATATGAAGGTTAACCCTTTCCCACACAAAAGAAATCTGCAGCAGACAACTTTGAAAAAATGTAGGTAAAACAATTGAAAATCTCTATAAATTGAAGTATATAACTAATAAGTAGAGTTGAAAACAGTGTGATACAAAGGTAAATGGCTCATCATGAGCAGTGCCTCCTTTTGTCAATGTTTTCAAACGTTGTCTGCTGCTAATAAGTCATCTATGAATTGGAAAGGGTTAAGTAATGGATAAATTAAATAAACAATAATTAAAACTGTTAAAAGTGGCATAACACATAATATGTTGGACCAAATTTTTCATTTACTGTAAAGTTTACACTATCCGCCATTTAGTTTATTTTAAATGACATAAACCCTTTCCCATCTGCAGACGGGTTTTGAGAAATCTTCAGCAGATAACTTCATGAAAAATATTGTGGCATTATAAAGAAGAAATTGTTCATAAAGAGTAGTTTCTCATTTTGCACAATGTTTTCAACTCAGGTTAAACATGTGTTCAAAGTCATCTCCTGCAGATTTGTTCTTTGAGGTGGAGGGTTAAAGTGCTTAGATTTTCTATTCTTTTCTTCAATTTGCAGAACCGAATATAAAAACTCCTTAATTAAGCAATTACCCGTGACCTTTTCCAGATACAAATCCTTTCTGATGCTTCTGCACCATACAACTTTTGAAAATATTGTGGTAAAAAAAAGAAATGAGCAATTTCTACTTTTGCCACAATGTTTTCAACTCTTTTCCAAAACTTAACTTTTATATAAAGGACTTTCCATATTTTCTTAATATGATTCCAAAGTTGTCTAACTTTTATATAAAAGATTTTCCATATTTTCTCAATATGAATACAAAGTTGTCTACTGCAGATTTGTTGTATGTGGGAAAGAGGTAAGTAATTCAAACCCTATAAACTGTCTGTACTTAAAAGAACCATTTCATTAAGAGTACCCACAATATAGGATTTTGCTGTAATAAGAGGATTTAACCCTTTCTCGCATGAAAAAGTATGCAGCAAACAACACACATGGCCATTATGAGCAATTTCTGCTTTTGCCGCAATGTTTAGGATAGTCCTCTGCTGTAGATGTGTTTAAATGTGTCTGCATGTGGGAAAGGGTTTAGAACTCTGTAATGGAGCAATGGATATATGAAAACGTTTGATTTTAGCGGTGATTTCTGTAGCAATATTGCATAACAACTTTCGAAATGACTTCAAAATTTATGGGTGTATACAATATTCCTTATCCCTTTCCCACAAGAAGATGCTTTTCGACAATTTTTGAAAACATAGTGGCGAAAGGAGAATGTGCTCATATTGAGAAATTTTCCCCTTTTGCCAACATGTTTTCAACCCTATTCAATCATAATACCTCATATCTGGAAATGTTTGCCTAGATGTGGTCAAAGTCATCTGCTGCAAAATTGTTGCATGAGGGAAAGGGTTTAATGTTATATGGCATTAGAATTCCATCAAGAGGAGGTATCGAATCCTGTTCTGACTTTCTTTATAAATAAGATACTCGCTCTGACTGAAAGAACTTGAAGTACAACTCTTAGAAGTCATAGGCTTTCCTTGTGGTACTGTCACCGTCTTTCCGTCAAATTTCAAGGTGGTGTCCTTTTTGTTATCTGAAAAAAGTACATTTGGAACAATAAATAAAATGTCACCTCTCCCTGTAAGGTGGTGTCCTTTTTGGGATCTGAAAAAAGTACATTTGGAACAATAAATAAAATGTCACCTCTCCTGGACAGCCTCAGGTCCAAGCTTCATGAAGCTACTTAAACCTATCCCACATACAACAAGCCTGCAGCAGACGACTTTGAAAACATATCCAACAAGAGTGCCAAATGTCACAAAATACGCCTGTCCTGTTTTTTTGAGATCAAGTATAGTGGTAATTGGTTGTACGTCAGCCAAACTTAGAGAGCGGACACTGTTAGTACAGTTTTGGCCATTTCAAGGGACATAATTGTGTAGTGACTAAGATAACGTTGTAAGTTATCAAACGTAACCAAGATATTCTGCCCATAAACATATTGTCTAAATTTGGTGATTATCGGATAAAGGCTTTACAAGTTATTTAGCTGACAAGACCAATTTTAGGTAATTTCTATAATTAAAGGGCAATAACTCTCTATTGACTGGAGCAATATGGCTAGTTATCGAACTTGTCCAAGATATTACGCCAATATACATTCTGCCTAAATTTGGTGATGATTGGACAAAAGCTCCCAAAGTTATTGAGCTGACAAGACCAATTTTAGGTAATTTCTATAATTAAAGAGGGATAACTCTCAATTGACTAAAGCGATATGGCTAGTTATCAAAATTATCCGAGATATTATGCCAATACACATTCTAACCACATTTAGTAATGATTGGATAAAGGCTTCTAAAGTTATTGAGCTGACAAGACCAATTTTAGGTAATTTCTATAATTAAAGGGCGAAAACTCTCAATTGACTTAAGCGATATGGCTAGTTATCAAAATTGTCTGATATATTATGCCAATACACATTCTGACTAAATTTGGTGATGATTGGGCAAAGGCTTCTAAAGTTATTGAGCTGACAAGACCAATTTTGGGTAATTTCTATAATTAAAGGGCGATAACTCTTGATTGATTTAAGCGATATGGCTAGTTATCAAACTTTTCCGAGATATTATCCCAATACACATTCTGACTAAATTTGGTGATGATTGGACAAAGGCTTCTTAAGTTATTGAGCTGACAAGACCAATTTTAGGTAATTTCTATAATTAAAGGGCGAAAACTCTCAATTGACTTAAGCGATATGGCTAGTTATCAAAATTGTCTGATATATTATGCCAATACACATTCTGACTTAATTTGGTGATGATTGGGCAAAGGCTTCTAAAGTTATTGAGCTGACAAGACCAATTTTGGGTAATTTCTATAATTAAAGGGCGATAACTCTTGATTGATTTAAGCGATATGGCTAGTTATCGAACTTTTCCGAGATATTATCCCAATACACATTCTGACTAAATTTGGTGATGATTGGACAAAGGCTTCTTAAGTTATTGAGCTGACAAGACCAAATTAGGGTAATTTCTATAATAAAAGGGCAATAACTCTTGATTGACTAAAGCGATATGGCTAGTTATCGAACTTGTACGAGATATTAGCCCAATACACATTCTGACCAAATTTGGTGATCATTTGACAAAGGCTTCTAAAGTTATTGAGCTGACAAGACCAATTTTGGGTAATTTCTATAATTAAAGGGCGATAACTCTTGATTGACTAAAGCGATATGGCTAGTTATCGAACTTGTCCGAGATATCATCCCAATACACATTCTGACTAAATTTGGTGATGATTGGACAAAGGCTTCTAAAGTTATTGAGCTGACAACATACATGACGCCGCCCGCCCACCCACCCGCCCGTACGCCGCAGGTAAAACTATACTACGATCCGTTTTTTCAAAACGGGCGTATAAAAACAATTGGAAACTCCCTTTAAATGAAAGTACAATTATTGAATTGAGTTTAAAACATGGTGACAAAAGTAGAATCTGCTCGTTTTGAGAGGTAATGATGAAGATGAAGATTTATAAGTTTCAAAGTAATATCTCTAATGGTTTTTAAACAAAGTGGGCTGGTATATATAATTAACCAAGGTGCAACGCCGACACCGAGACGAATAGAATAGCTTGTCTTTTCTTCCAAAAGTTGAGCTTAAAAACGGTTGTATACATCCTGTAAAAAGATGCTACAAGTTACAACCATTTCTTATGAAGCCCACAAGTTTGGGGAAAGTAAATGAAGCATTATACAAACCTGGTTCTGTTCTTCCCTCTGCTAACACCGAGTCATATCCTTGAGGGGCCTTTTTAAGGGACGAATCATCTCTTTGAATCAAGCACTGTTTTCCAAGTGCTACTTCATTCAGGAACATTATTCCATTTTTACCTGATGTACCAACTGCAAATATAAACAAACGATTCATAATCCATGGATGTACAAAGTAAATGGCAAGTCTTTTCTCAATATTGTTCAACAAGTAGCATAGAATGTAGACTTATATTAGACTCCACTAAAATACAGGCTGATCGTGATCTCCATTGTGTGTAGTTTAAAGTTGTGTTTATCATGATACATGTATGCAAATGTAGTTTAACCCTTTCCCACTTGTAGAGAAATTTAAACTTTTGCCACAATGTTTAAAGTTCTATTCTATAATTATATATTAGTTTATAGCAATTATAATGATAATACCAAGTTTTTTCATTGAATTGAGATCCCTGTTCAAAAGATTTCTGTAAAAGAATGTTTCCCCAGCCAAAAGATTTCTGTAAAAGAATGTTTCCCCAGCCAAAAGATTTTACAGTTTCCCCAGCCAGAAGATTTCTGTAAAAGAATGTTTCCCCAGCCAAAAGATTTCTGTAAAAGAATGTTTCCCCAGCCAAAATATTTCTGTAAAATAATGTTTCCCCAGCCAAAATATTTCTTTAAAAGAATGTTTCCCCAGCCAAAATATTTCTGTAAAAGAATGTTTCCCCAGCCAAAATTGTTTCCCCAGCCAAAATATTTCTTTAAAAGAATGTTTCCCCAGCCAAAATATTTCTGTAAAAGAATGTTTCCCCCGCCAACATATATGGTATAAAAGATACTTAAAACAAGATGTGTTTGTGAAACACTGATGCCCCCGAATGGCAACATCTAGGTCAAAGGTCAAGGTCGCCAGGTCAAAAATGTTGGTACTGACAGAAAGGTCATGTCACAAGGAATACACATGTGAAATATGGTAGCCATACCTGTTATGGTTCAAAAGTAGTGGTCAAGGTTAAAGGTTTTTTCGAGAATGGCAACATCTAGGTCAAAGGTCAAGGTCGCAAGGTGAAAAATATTGGTACTGACAGAAAGGTCATGTCACAAGATATACACATGTGAAATATGGTAGCCGTTCCTGTTATGGTTCAACAGTAGTGGTCAAGGTTAAAGTTTTTATCGAGAATGGCAACATCTAGGTCAAAGGTCAAGGTCGCAAGGTGAAAAATGTTGGTACTGACAGAAAGGTCATGTCACAAGGTATACACATGTGAAATATGGTAGCCTTACCTGTTATGGTTCAAAAGAAGTGGTGAAGGTTAAAGTTTTTTTTGAGAATGGCAACATGTAGGTCAAAGGTCAAGGTCGCAAGGTCAAAAATGTTGGTACTGACAGAAAGGTCATGTCACAAGGAATACACATGTGAAATATGGTAGCCGTACCTGTTATGGTTCAAAAGAAATGGCCAAGGTTAAACTTTTTTTCGAGAATGGCAACATCTAGGTCAAAGGTCAAGGTCGCAAGGTCAAAAATGTTGGTACTGACAGAAAGGTCATGTCACAAGGAATACACATGTGAAATATGGTAGCCGTACCTGTTATGGTTCAAAAGTAATGGCCAAGGTTAAAGTTTTTTTCGAGAATGGCAACATCTAGGTCAAAGGTCAAGGTCAAAAATGTTGGTACTGACAGAAAGGTCATGTCACAAGGAATACACATGTGAAATATGGTAGCCGTACCTGTTATGGTTCAAAAGTAATGGCCAAGGTTAAAGTTTTTTTCGAGAATGGCAACATCTAGGTCAAAGGTCAAGGTCGCAAGGACAAACATTTTGGTACTGACAGAAAGGTCATGTCACAAGGAATACACATGTGAAATATGGTAGCCGTACCTGTTATGGTTCAAAAGTAGTGGTCAAGGTTAAAGTTTTTTCGTGCAGAC
This sequence comes from Serripes groenlandicus, assembly GCA_031761405.1. NCBI lineage: Eukaryota > Metazoa > Mollusca > Bivalvia > Cardiida > Cardiidae > Serripes > Serripes groenlandicus. Next base: position 49,138,116 of record JASEVX010000007.1, on the reverse strand, counting down.
AGGCCAAAAACTAGATGCCCACCGAATCGGAGATTCCAGGGGCATAAAAAAATATTTAAAACAAGATGTGTTTGTGAAACACTGATGCCCCCGAATGGCAACATCTAGGTCAAAGGTCGCCAGGTTAAAAATGTTGGTACTGACAGAAAGGTCATGTCACAAGGAATACACATGTGAAATATGGTAGCCATACCTGTTATGGTTCAAAAGTAGTCGTCAAGGTTAAAGTTTTTATCGAGAATGGCAACATCTAGGTCAAAGGTCAAGGTCGCAAGGTGAAAAATGTTGGTACTGACAGAAAGGTCATGTCACAAGGTATACACATGTGAAATATGGTAGCCTTACCTGTTATGGTTCAAAAGTAGTGGTGAAGGTTAAAGTTTTTTTTGAGAATGGCAACATCTAGGTCAAAGGTCAAGGTCGCAAGGTCAAAAATGTTGGTACTGACAGAAAGGTCATGTCACAAGGAATACACATGTGAAATATGGTAGCCGTACCTGTTATGGTTCAAAAGTAATGGCCAAGGTTAAAGTTTTTTTCGAGAATGGCAACATCTAGGTCAAAGGTCAAGGTCGCAAGGTCAGAAATGTTGGTACTGACAGAAAGGTCATGTCACAAGGAATACACATGTGAAATATGGTAGCTGTATCTGTTATGGTTCAAAAGTAATGGCCAAGGTAAAAGTTTTTTTCGAGAATGGCAACATCTAGGTCAAAGGTCAAGGTCAAAAATGTTGGTACTGACAGAAAGGTCATGTCACAAGGAATACACATGTGAAATATGGTAGCCGTACCTGTTATGGTTCAAAAGTAATGGCCAAGGTTAAAGTTTTTTTCGAGAATGGCAACATCTAGGTCACAGGTCAAGGTCGCAAGGTCAAAAATGTTGGTACTGACAGAAAGGTCATGTCACAAGGAATACACATGTGAAATATGGTACCCGTACCTGTTATGGTTCAAAAGTAATGGCCAAGGTTAAAGTTTTTTTCGAGAATGGCAACATCTAGGTCAAAGGTCAAGGTCGCAAGGTCAAAAAATTTGGTACTGACGAGAGGTCATGTCACAAGGAATACACATGTGAAATATGGTAGCCGTACCTGTTATGATTCAAAAGTAGTGGTCAAGATTAAAGTTTTTTTTGTGCAGACAGACAGACGTGCAGACAGACGTGCAGACAGGCCAAAAACTAGATGCCCACCGAAACAGAGATTCCGGGGGCATAAAAAGGTTAACTATGTTCGGTGCCTGCCTAAACAGTGTTCAATTAGATTGAATGACAGTCTTTGACCCAACGTGACCCTTTATATTATATAGACCTAAATGCATTTTCCAACAAAAATCTAACAATGAAGCCCGATACATTTATCACTTATCCACATACAGAGACCTCTACAGCAGAATGATCTTTGAAAACATTGTGGCAAAATTAGAAAATTGCTTGTAACCAGAAATGTCTTTTTTCCACAAGGTTTCCAACTCTATTTAATGATTAAACTTTCATTAATGTAGGTTTACCATATTTTTCACCAATTGTTTTTGAAGTCATCTGCTGCAGATTTGGCGTATATGGGAAGGCTTTATGGCAATGTAAGTGTAAATGATGCCACACTGGAGAGTAAATAAGACCACAAATTGACAGACAAGGCTCAAATTCCACAAACCATTCTTAGCACTAAGTAATACTTAAAATCTTAAGTAAGGTTGGAAAACATTCTTGCATTCATGTTTTACAACTCAAATCAATTTAACTTTTTCATGTAGCATTTTGAGTAGAAGTGGCCACCTTAAATTAATGAGGGAGTTAATTGTTCAATTATACTCATGTTCGGGAGCAATTGAAGCGACCCGACCCATCATTAACAGCCTCATCAGTGGCAAAATGACCTGGTCAAGTCCTTCAGGTGTCTCGAATCCAAATCCGAAGTAATAAAACAATCTGATGCAATGTATTTATCTAGTACATAGATGGCATGGTGTATCAATAATGGGCCAGTTTTGATAGTTGGGAGTCTGGTCTCAGGGTAGATTAAGAGAGTCAGGGCTCAGTATTGTAAAGTGCAGGAGTTCTGCTTAAAGAGAGTCTGGGTCTTGTGCTGGTTTAAACACACGCTGATTTATAGAGCTGACCAGTCTCATTGAAGTAGAACTAAATATTACATGAAGGTGTTTAATTCATTTATATAAATAACCCAACAGGAGGTAAAACAAATTGCTAAGACCAAAGTATTACATTCAGCAAAGTAAGTGACTATGGGGACATAAGTAGTTGTTCAGAAATATTAAGGCATTTTTATTAGGGTACAAAAATGATGAACAAGAGGGCCATGATGGCCCTGGATCGCTCACCTGATTATTTTTTTTAAGTTTTAGCTATATAAACCTGTCCCCTGGCGGCCATAGTTTCTGACCAATCAACTTGGCTTGAAGGAATCTGATAGGCGGTCACCCTAGGAACATTTCTACAAAATTATTTGAAAATAAGGCAAAATAGCCCCCCCCCCCCCCCCCCCTGGCGGCCATGTTTTTCGACCAATCAACATGGCTTTAAGGAATCTGATGGAGGGTCATCCAAGGAACATTTCTACAAAGTTATTTGAAAATCGGCCTGACACTTTTGGAAAAGAAGATTTTTTAAGTTTTCACTATAGCCATATAAGGCAAAATAGCCCCGCCCCCCTGGCGTCCATGTTTTCTGACCAATCAACATGGCTTGAAGGAACCTGATAGAGGGTCATCCAAGGAACATTTCTACAAAAACAATTGAAAATCGGCCTGACACTTTTGGAGGAGAAGATTTTTTAAGTTTTCACTATAGCCATATACGGCAAAATAGCCCCACCCCCCCTGGTGGCCATAGTTTTTTACAAATCAACATGGCTTGAAGGAAACTGATAGAGGGTCATCCAAGGAACATTTTTACAAAATTATTTGAATTATTTGAAAATCTGCCCACCAGTTCGGGAGAATAATAATTTTGAAGTCTTTTTCATTTCATTGCCATGGAAACCAGAATTCTGCATGGATCCCAACAATTTGAAGGAAATCTGGTGAGGTCATTGAGAGGATGCTTTCTGTGAAGTTTCATCCCAATTGACCCACTGGTTACTGAGGAGAAGAAGCACGACGGACGACGCAGGCCGGTTAAGGCGATCACAATAACTCACCTTCAGCAAAGCTCAGGTGAGCTAAAAATACGAATTTGGTCCTTTTTAGCTCCTCGAGCTTATGTCATGGCGAATTGTCCGTCGTGCGTGCATCTGTGCGTCCGTTAACTTTTTCCTTTAAACCACTTCTTCTCCCTAACCACTTGGCCAATTTGGTTGAAACTTCATTCTCAATGTCCTCTCTTAAATTCCTTCAATTTTTTTTTATTCATCCATAATTCTGGTTTCCATGGCAACCAAAAGAAAAAAATAGTGAAAACTTAAAAAATCTTCTTCTCCGAAAGTGTCAGGCCGATTTTCAAAAAAAATTGTAGAAATGTTCCTTGGGTGACCCTTTATTAGATTCCTTCAAGAAATGTTGATTGGTTGAAAAACATGGCCGCCAGGGGGCGGGGCTATTTTGCCTAATATAGCTATAGTGAAAACTTAAAAAATCTTCTTCTCCAAAAGTGTTCAGCAGATTTTCAAATAATTTTGTAGAAATGTTCCATGGGTGACCCTCTATCAGATTCCTTCAAGCCATGTTGATTGGTCGAAAAACATGGCCGCCAGAGGGCGGGGCTATTTTGCCTTATATGACCATAGTGAAAACTTAAAAAATCTTCTCCTCCGAAAGAGTTTGGCTGATATTCAAATAATTTTGTAGAAATGTTCCTTAGGGCTTACCCTCTATCAGATTCCTTCAAGCCATGTTGATTTGTTGAAAAATATGGCTGCCAGGGGGTGGGGCTATTTTGCCTTATATGGCTATAGTGAAAACCTAATATATCCTCTCCTCCGAAAGTGTCAGGCCGATTTTCAAATAATTTTGCAGAAACATTTCTTGGGTGACACTCTACAAGATTCCTTTAAGCCATGGTGGTTGTTAAAAAAAATGGCCACCAGGGGGCAGGGCTGTTTGGGAGATTTTATTTTTTCCTTATGGCCGTGGAGCGATATTGGGCCTCTTGTTTACATCAATTTTGGGATGGATATAATACCTACCATAACAAGCAGATTTTGAATTCTCGGAAGCGAAGTAGATACCACTCCCTACTCTCCCACCACTGTGTGGCATAATCCTGAGTCCACTTTTCAAAATGGCTGCCACAACGGCAACACTTGTACCATGCCAAAGTAGCTTCCTGTTGCCTAATTTGTTATGTACAATAAATCTTGAATTCTGCAGAGACAAAATCCATCATATTTTAAAATATCAAAACAGATAGACAGCATTAAAATCCATATCTACTCCCTACATGATGAATGTCACCTCACTGCAACAGATTATTTTTAAAATATTTCGTAAAAAGTAGAGCCTTTTCATGTAAATAAATCTCTTCTTTTTTCATGATGTTTTCTTCTCTTTTCTCAAAATTGCTATTTCTTTTCTCAAGATATTTTATTATTTTCCTTTATAAACAATATACATTATATGGTAAATATGTGTCGCTTGTCTGCAAAGTGTGACACAAAAGGGATCACTTCTCCATTTTCATATTCATCTCACTTATTGCCAGGCCACACAATTGACAACGTGTAACATTAAACACTCTTTATCTTTATTTAAAGTTATTTACCAAATGTTTGCTTAGATGTTTTCAAAGTTGCAGATATGTTTCAACTGAAAATAGGACTGAAACAAAGTCCATTGATTTAACCCTTTTCTGCTCTGTTCCACATACAACAAATGTGCAGCAGACAATTTTGAAGATATGGAAAATTCTATAATGTTCATTAGGAAATTATTTCAAAAGTGTCTGCTGCAAATGCATCAAAATGCATTTGCAAGTGGGAAAAGGTTAGATGCAAAATTTGCAAAAAAGGCAAAGAAGTTTAGCACTTCTTCGATGGTAAGCAGTTAAACAACAGTCAAGGACTCACATCTCCATCTCTGTTCACTTTCCAAACTTGTTGAATCTTTGGATTTCTCCACCCACCAGAGGTCTCCTTCGTGTAAGTCTCAATCACCTTGAATAAATAGAAAAAATGACATTTAACCTTTTCCAATAACCAGACGCTTTCTGATGCCACTTCAGCAGATAAATTTAGAAAACATTGAGGAACAAGAGGCCCAAGAAGGCCAGTATCGCTCCACAACCATAAGGCAATAATTAAATCTTCAAACAGCCCCGCCCCCTGATCGCCATGTTTTTTGACCCATTAACATGGCTTGAATCTAATAGAGGGTCACCCTAGGATCATTTCTACAAATTATTTGTAAACCAGCCTGACACTTTCGGAGAAGAAGATTTTTTAAGTTTTCACTATAGCCATATAAGGCAAAACCGCCCAACCCCCTGTCGGCCATAGTTTTCGACCAATAAACATGGCTTGAAGGAATCTGATTGAAGGTCACACTAGGGACATTTCTACAAAATTATTTGAAAATTTGACACTTTCGGAGGAGAAGATTTTTTAAGTTTTCACTATAGCCATATAAGGCAAAATAGCCCCTCCTCTGGTGGCCATGTTTTTCGACCAATCAACATGGCTTGAAATTATCTGATAGAGGGTCTGCTAAGGAACATTTCTACAAAATGATTTGAAAATTGGCCAAACAATTTGGAGGATAAGACTTTTTAAGTTTTCACTATAGCCATATTAGGCAAAGTAGCCCCAACCCCTGGCGGCCATGTTTCTTTGACCAATCAACTTGGCTTGAAGGAATCTGATAAAGAGTCACCCAAGGAACATTTCTACAAAATTATTTGAAAATCGGCCCGACACTTTCAGAGGAAAAGTTTTTTTAAGTTTTCACTAAAGCAATATAAGGCAAAAAAGCTCCGCCCCGTTGCGGCCATGTTTTTCGTCCATATCATCAACTTGGCTTGAAGAAATCGGATAGAGGGTCACCCAAAGAACAGTTCTACAAAATTATTTCAAAATCGGCCAGACACTTTCGGAGAAGAAGATATTTTAAGTTTAAACTATTTTTTTCTTTCGGTTGCCATGGAAATCAGAATTTTGCATGGATACAAACAATTTGAAGGAATTTAGGAGAGGACATTGAGAGGATTCTTCCTATGAAGTTTCATCCTGGCCAAGTGGTAAGGGAGAAGAAGTCGTTTAAAGCAAAAAGTTAACGCACACACAACGGACAATTCGCAATGACAATGACTTTCAGCCAGTGGAGCTAAAAATGAGATATCATCATTTAAAATCATCAGCTTCAGAATGGTTGTATGTGGGAAGAATACATATATCTTTAAGATACATTTGCAGGCAAAACCGTCTTAAAATATTGTGGAAAAAGTAGACATGCTTATGAAGGGCATTTGCATCAGCAGCAGACAATTTATACAAATATTGATTAGATTAACTGTTAATGATATATTTCTTCATAAATTAATCATATAAACAAGAGGCCAATGTAGGCCTATGCTCTACTGGTATGGTTCTTTGGTCATTTACAATCCAGAGCATGTATGTATGGTGAAGATCGGATAGTAAATGGAGGCTATTTTGTGTTCACAAGCTGTATTATAGCAATTTTGACAATTTCAAGGGCCATAATCCAGTCTTGCATGGGCATGGGCGGATCTGGCTGGTTTGTGAAAGGAACCCAGCTCTCATCAATATGGCTCTATTGCGTATACAAACTGTGTTATAGCAATTTTGACAATTTCAAGGGCCATAATCCAGTCATGCAAGGGCACATCTGGCTAATTTTCGAACGGAACCGAGCTCTCATCAATATTTAACTACTACCTGAGTTTGGTGAAGATTAGTTAGTAAATGGAGCCTCTTTTGTGTTCACAAGCTCAATTATAGCAATTTTGACAATTTCAAGGGCCATAATCCAGTCTTGCATGGGCGGATCTGGCTGGTTTGCGAAAGGAACCGAGCTCTCATGGATATCTAACTACTGTATAAGTTTGATAGATACAATCAAAACTGAAGACTTTATCGCTTCACAAGCTCTATTATAGCAATTCTGCCAATTTCAAGGGCCATAATCCAGTCTGCATGGCTGGTTTGCAAAAGGAACCAAGCTCTTATGGATACCTAACTACTGTGTAAGTTTGGTGAAGATCAGATAGTAAATGGAGCCTCTATTGTGTTCACAAGCTCTATTATAGCAATTTTGACAATTTCAAGGGCCATGATCTAGTCTTTCATAGGCAGATCTGGCTGGTTTGCGAAAGGAACCGAGCTCTCATGGATATCTTACTACTGTATAAGTTTGATTGAGATTCAATCAAATCTGAATACTGTATCGCGCTCACAAGCAATTGTTTACAGACGACAGACACCACACCACGGCATAAGCTCTTCTGGCCTTTGGCCAGTAGAGCTAAACAAGAGGGCCATGATGGCCCTGGAATCGCTCACCTGTTGTTTTTTTTCACTTTAGCTATATAAGCCCCGCCCCCTGGCAGCCATAGTTTCCGAATAATCAACTTGGCTTGAAGGAATCTGATAAAGGGTCACCCTAGGAACATTTCTACAAAATTATTTAAAAATCAGCCTGACACTTTCGGAGGAGAAGATTTTTTAAGTTTTCACTTTGGCCATATAAGGCAAAAAAGCCCCGCCCCCTGGCTGCCATGTTTTTCGACCAATCAACATGGCTTGAAGGAATCTGATAGAGGGTCACCCAAGGAACATTTCTAGAAAATTATTTGAAAATCGGCCCGACACTTATGGAGAAGAAGATTTTTTAAGTTTTCACTATAGCCATAAAAGGCAAAATAGCCCCGCGCCCTGGCGGCCATGCTTTTTGACCAATCAACATGGCTTGAAGGAATCTAATAGAAGATCACCCAAGGAACATTTCTACAGAATTATTTGAAAATCGGCCTGACACTTTTGGAGGAGAAGATTTTTTAAGTTTGCACTATAGCCTAATAAGGCAAAATAGCCCCGCCCCCCTGGCGGCCATGTTTTTCGACCAATCAACATGGTTTGAAGGAATCTGATAGAGGGTCACCCAAGGAACATTTCTACAAAATTATTTGAAAATCGGCCAGACACTTTTGGAGGAGAAGATTTTTTAAGTTTGTACTATAGCCATATTGGCAAAATAGCACCCCCCCCCCCTGGGGGCCATGTTTTTCGACCAATCAACATGGCTTGAAGGAATCTGATAGAGGGTCACCCAAGGATCATTTCTACAAAATAATTTGAAAATTGGCCTGACACTTTGGGAGGAGAAGATTTTTACGAATTTTGAAGTTTTTTTCATTTCGTTGCCATGGAAACCAGAATTCTGCATGGATCCCAAAAATTTTAAGGAATTCTGGTGAGGACATTACGAGGATGCTTTCTGTGAAGTTTCATCCCAGTTGACCCACCGGTTACAGAGGAGAAAATGTTGACGGACGACGGACAACGGACGCCGGACATAGGGCGATCACAATAACTCACCCTGAGCACTTCGTGCACAGGTGAGCTAAAAATAAATAACCAAATCCCATGTAGACCCCTTTAGCAACGGAGAACCAATGAAAAACATTGAGGCAGAATGAACAAACATTTCTCATAATACATGTAATACTTTTGTCAAAATGTGTTCAGATAGATTCAAAACTCAAAAGTAATACTTCAATTTAAAGAGTTCTTCTTGTCTAGATATTTTTTAAGTCGTCTGCTGCAGATTAGTTGTAAGTGGGAAAGGATAAAGCATAATTTGAAATCTCACCTTGTATTCTGCAGCTTTCTTATCCAGCAGTTCTAGCTCACAATTTAAAAGACCATAGTCAACATCCAGTGGATTGGGAACTTCTCCAACAGCCTGTGATTCATAAGTAATAACCAATCTCATTAAAATCGGACTTTGGTGTTCATATACTGGATCTGACAACAACGCATAACAGGTCGTCTCGAATTGACCCATATCATTAAAATATTCATCCTAACTATATAATCGAAACAATCAATGATCACTGCTCCTCTATCTCATTTATTTATATATAGTTTGCATTTACCAGTTTGTAAGTAAGTGTAAGCGTGATTGTCAGACAACGTAGAAGTGATCCTCATGTGCCACCCTGTCATGGTGAGTGACACAAACACTTTAAAGCAGACATCCTCAGTCACTTACACATATAATTATAATGTATATTTAATGCATCACAAACAGACCCAAATGAAACAATAATAAGAATTCATGAAGTAATGTAATGATCCTGTGCTGGGAGGAATACATAAGTTACTCCACTTGTTACAGACAAAGCCATTTATCAAATGAAAAACAATTTATAACAATTGGGTTAACCGTTTATAGACATCGGAGTCTGCAAGGTGCTGGTTGGTAGATGAGCAGATCCATTCACAGTCAGTTGACATGTGAATACCGTCACAATCTACTAGATGTAAGGTTCTATCTCCAACAAGAACTCGGTATCCTCACTTACTTGAGTACTTACAGAGATACAGTGAACAGTCACAGGCTGTAGAGAGCGCATTGGACGGAAGATAAATAGATTATAGTGTCTCTTCAGAGATTGGGTAGAAATACCACAGAGAAGAGTTTCTGTGAAGAAGCAGGTGTTGTCTATTGCCATCATTGTTATACTCTGTAAAAATGCCACAGACGGAAATGTTGAAGAAAATACTTACCGCCTGCATCTTCTTGTCTTTTTCCTTCTGTAAACTCTGTGCAATTTCTATATCACCAAGTACCTGCAATAAAATATCAAAGTAGTTATACTACTATTATGCAATAGTGCCAAGACTGCAGCACTAAAGAAAATATGATAGAAAAGGTTTCTGCGTGACCTTATGAGTAACAATCGATGAATTCAAGAGAGGATTCAATATCTTTAAATTGCTTTGAGAAAATGTTTTATTGAGAATTTAAGAGGGAGAAAAACTTGTCAACAATGAGCAATATCACCTCCACTATTGACATGAGTTTTTAACATCAATATTCAGAGCCCTGTACTAAAATTAAAATAGTATTTTTGAATAATTTTATTTTCAGCTTTAAACTACAATATCAAGAAAGTTTGACCTGCAGTCCAATCTTGGTCTACTTTGTTTGCTACTTATTTATTGACATTTAGCTAAGAATCCATAGCCTTTGTTGTTATGGATATCGTGGCTCGATAACAACAAACACATTTTATTTGTTACAAAAAGGTTCTCACCAGTAACATATCCATTTTATTTCTCAGAAGTTCCATATTGTTCAGTACTGGTGGAATCTGTCGACCAAAGTTATGAGGGATCACTGTATAGAAGTTAGACGACAGGTCCTTCAGTCTGGTTTTCTTGTTCGACTTTAGGTCCTTCTCGATCTCATCCAAAACCTCGAACCCTTTGGCGATCTGTCCCTTACTTAATTTACCCAATGGCATCTTCTTCACGTCTATAAATATCAATACAGTAGATTGCTGACTTGGAATCAGAGTCTTTCAAAATACATTGAGGAAATAGTTCATTTTTAACCTTTTGTTAATAAACCCTTTTTACTATACAGACTCTTTCTTGCGCCTCTTCAACAGACCACATTACTCGTTTTTCAACTCTATTCAATAGTTAGAAAACATTAAGGGAAAAGAAGTAATTGCCAAAATCACTAACTTTTGTATCTGCCATTAGTTTTACCCTTTCCAACAGACAGACACTTTTTGACACCTCTACAGCAGACAACTATTGAAAACATTTTTTTAAAAGGAGAAATTGCTCAACATGACAATTTCTTCTTTTTGCCACAATGTTTTCAACTCTATTCAGTTGTTATACATTCATTAATATATCAATTTTCCATCGTTTTGAAAAGATGGTTTCAAAATTGTCTACAGTAGACTAAGATTTACTGTATGTGAAAAAGGGTGCACTTGACCCAATGGTATCTTCTATGATCTATAAATAATAGTTATAGTAGTGGATTCCTCATTATGTTTCACACACTATCTGACATGTTTTTAAATAGAGCAGATAACTCTATAAATGCTGTATACGGTTAAAGGTAAAATACCATGAACTATTTTTTAACTTACACTTTTCCAAATACAATAAATTGGCAGCAATCAACTAGGTAACGATATTTAAAAAATCTTTATAATGAAAGAATAATTGTTTAAGTTATAACGCAGTGTGGCAAAACGAGAATTTGCTAATTATGAGCAATTTATTCTTTTCTCACAGAGTTTTCAAAAGTCATCATAAACTGTCTATATGTGTGAACACATTTTTCCCACATGCAGAGACACTTTGATGCACCTGTAGGTGACCATTTTTAAAACATTGTGGAAAAAGTGAACTTGCTCATTATGACACTGTTTTTAAGTCCATTCCAATACTTATACTTATAAATTTTCACATTAAGATATACAGAATTGCCAAGAGTATTCAAAGGAACACATGTGTCGCATACCAATATTATCCGTAGGTGACAAATGAAGGAGAGGGGATCCATCTGTGTTTCACTACCACAGAAATTGGTAATTATTTTCAATTACCTACCTATGTCAAACTTTTGCATGGTATCTTTAAACATATTTTGATCAAAGATTAAGTTTAAGAGACTTTGGGTCGGTTTATCCAGTTTTGAAGCAGCTAATTTCTTTCCATCTGTTGATACCGTGGCAACCTGTTTAATAAAAAATTGGCTGACTTGATTGAACAGAATATGGCTGGCATGATTTAAACCAATAAAATGGCTAAAATGATAAACAATATTATGGCTGACAAATTAAAGCATTAAACGACTGACATAAATCAATTTTAAAACATCATGAAAAACACATGGAACATATCTATGAATGAAATGGGAAAGTCTAATTAATGAATTTAATTGAAATCAATATAACAAAACGGAACATTGTTCTCATTAAGAGAAGCTCTCCTTTCGCAATAATGCTTTTTATAGGATTTCTGTTACAGATTTGAAAACGCAGTCATGTATATATGGAAAATTTCAATGAATGAAAGAATAATTGAAAAGATGGCAGAAGGAGAAGCTGCTCATCATGAGTAATTTCTCCTTTTGCCACAACAAGTTTAACCCTTTCCCTCATACGACAATTCTGCAGCAGACGACTTTGAACGTATTTTGTCAAAACATAGAAAATCTCCATAATTGAATGGATAACCTATGACAAAAAAGTGGAAAACATTGTGGCAAAAGGAGAAATTGCACGTTTTGTGCAATTTCTTCTTTTGTCACTATGTTTTCAAAAAGCTGTCTGCTGCAGAGGCGTCAGAAAGCGTCTATATGAGGGAAAGGGTTAATGCCTCTGCAGCAACCAACTTTTGAAAACACTGTGACAAAAGGAGAAATTGATTAATTATATTTGATTTACATGTATATTGCCTACTTCTGCCTTGACTTTTCAATAACATCTACTGCAGATTTGTTGTATGTGGGAAAGAGATAAAAGTCTCTATGTGAAACGAAAGATAATTACGGGAGCATCCACTTCATCATCATCCTCATCAGCCATTTCTATCAGTGTGTATTTTCCAGGTTTAGGAACAAACTTTCCTCTGTCAGCCCAGCTATTCTTTGACTTGTCTTTAAACTTCTTCTCAAACTCTTTGATAGCATCTTGTAAACTGATAGGTCCTTTTAAAGCATTCTGGCCACTCTCTCCCTAAAAGGAAAAACAACAGCATTGCAAAGTCTGAGTAAAAAACAAGTACAGAAAATTTACAATTTACAAATGACCATTTAAGAATCGTAAAGCATCTAAAGAAAGGTCTGACAAGATTTCTTGAAAGTTTAACATAACATATGGTTCAAATTATAAGAAAAGAAGAACGCTTTCATACAACAAATCTGCAGCAGACGACTTAGAAAACATTTTGTCAAAAGTATGAACATTCTCTATATATCATAGAAAGATTATTGAAAAGAGTTGAAAACATCGTGGCAAAAGGAGAAATTACTTGGTTTTTTAGCATATTTCTCGTTTGGTCACAATTTTTCAAAAGTTATATGCTTCAGAAGCATCAATGTTGGAAAGAGCAATTTCTGCTTTTCCTTCAATTATTTAACATATCGTCCGCTGCAGAGGCAAGATGTGGGAAATGGGTTAAATCAATTGTTGCATCTGCAGCAGATAACTTTTGAAAACATTTTGACAAAAAGGGGACATTTCCCATGATGAGCAATTTCTCCTTTTGCTACAATGTTTTCAACTCCATTCATTAATAATATATAATTTATATTTATAGAGAATTTTCATATGTTAACCCTTTCCCTCATATAGACGCTTTCTGACGCCTCTGCAGCAGACGGCGTTTTGAAAACATAGTGGCAAAAGAAGAAATTGCACAAAACGTGCAATTTCTACTTTTGCCACAATGTTTTCCACTTTTTGTCATAGGTTATCCATTTAATTATGAAGATTTTCTATGTTTTGACAAAATAGGTTCAAAGTCGTCTGCTGCAGAATTGTTGTATGAGGGAAATGGTTTACCTAGATGTATTTCTAGTTTGATCTTTAACCCTTTCATACATACAACAAATCTGTAACCGACGACTTTGAACTGATCTCAAGCAAAAATATAAAAAGAATTATCTTTGAATAGGGTTGAAAACATTAAGGCAAATGGAGAAATTGCTCATTATGAAATCATCTGTATGTGACATAACATATTTTCAATTATATAGATGTTCTACATTTTTAATTAGATGTTTCCAAAGTCGCCTGCTGCAGATCTCTATTATGTGATAAAAGACAATGCCAATTATGGGGACATCTGAAAATCTGCCACATGTCTGGAAATCAGCTAGGTCTTAGACAGAGTTTATAATGTAGTGAAAGAATGAGAAAACATTTGTTTCAATAACAGTCTCCTTCTTTCAACAATGTTTTCAAAAGATTTCACCTGCAAAGGTTTAAGAAATTGTTAATTAGTCCTCAAAAATGCATACTTGGCAAAAAAAAACTCACAATGATTTTTTAATAATTGGTAAAAAAAGACAAGGTGGCCAAACAATCAAGATGGCCATAAATCTATCACCCGAGTAATAGTTTTTTATCAGGAAGTAGGAATTAAACTGCAAGAAGCGTATACTGTAAATGAAGAGCGTATCAGTTAAGGATATTTGGTTATAAGTAATGATGGCAACGAATATTCGATCACACAGTTGAATATTCGAATACTATGTCATGGTTCCATTATATTCAATGAAATCAAATTTTAATTTTTGTTCATGTTTATTTTTTTATTAACTGTAGGTAAAGGGTTACCGATGGTCTATTTTAGGCGTGTTTTATAAAGTGTCAATATAGTGTATAACATGTCAAACGGATAATCATGCTTTAGTCTATAAGTGTGATCGCTACAATACCGATTTTTTATTCCAAAACGCCGTAACTTCATCATGTGAAAAATGTAGTTATTGCTTTTTAGAATGAGGCATTATTCAGACAATCCATCATTTTGGCGGTGTTATTATCCGATTTCGTAATTTGTTTAAATAAGCAAACTCTTACTAATTAACTAGCGGTGTATTTTCACATTTTATATAATTGAAGAAGCCTTGATTGGTAAGTGCGAACATGCTGATATGTAACGACCCTCCCTTCCTTCGTTTTAGAAGTGGGAACATTTCACGTCTTTTACAACAATATTTCAGTTATATGCAGCAAGATAAAGATTAAATTTCAGTTGAAAACAGGGTAATCAGAACTAAATGTTTCGAACAATACATTAAGAATGGGATCAATAAATTAAAATCTGTGCACTTTACTAACGTATATTTCACGAACATTCTTTTCATACGTTCACATTAACAGAAATGTGCTGGTTTTTGAACAAATAAAGAATTGATTAACTCTTTGTTGGGGAAGCATGCACAAATGGGTTGAATATTTAAATATCTTGTGATCTAATCTTCGAATACTAATTTTGGTATTCATTGCCATCCCTAATAATAAGGCATTTAATCTTTGAACAAATCGAAAACGGACCACAAACAGTCAGTGTGAAGTTTGGTTAAAAATTCCATCTAATGGTTTAGGAGGCAATGTGGTTTGAAGATTTAAGTTCAGTTTACTCCTTTTCTGATCCCTCCTGGTGGCTATCTTTTCAACCAATCAGCATGGCTTAAATTATGTAAAGGAACATATCTGCTAAATCATCAGACAAGAACTTTCATAAGAATGGAATAATAAAGTTATGTCATTTTGCTTTTTTGATGCCGCCTTGCCACCATGTTTTTCAACCAATCAATATGGCTTGAACAATTTGTGAAGAGGGTCACTCAAGATACATTTATATCAAATTGTCTTTGAATCAGACATGCAGATTAAGAAAAGAAAAAGAATTTTAAAGTTTGGACATTTTACTCCCTTTCTGACATCCTCTGCAACCAAAGTTCTATTTAGAATTAATATCTTTTTATAATTTTGAATCAGGACAACCAAAGGAACATTCCTGTGAAGTTTGGCTGAAATTTGTCCATGGATTAGGAGAATGTCATTTGAAGCTTAAAGTTAATTTAACCCCTTTTCTGATGTCATCTGGTTGCTTTCTCTTTCAACCAATCAATATGACTTGGGAAAAATCATGTAGAGGGTCACTGCAGGAACATTTCTACGCGATTATCTTGAAATCAGACAAGCACTTTCATAAGAATTGAATTTTAAATTTCTTTCATTTTGCCTTTTTTATGATGATGCCTGCATGGCTGCCACGTTTTTCAACCAATCAATATAGGTTGAATAAATTGTGTAGAGGGTCACCTTTGGAACAATTCTACTAAAGTAAGTTGGAATCCAACTTGCAAATTCAGGGGAGAAGAATGTAAAACAGGTGACCCTTGGGATGGGGCCAATAATTTGAACAATCTTGGTTGAGGACCACTACAAAAAGCTCTAGACTTTTTGGTTTCAGACAAGAAGTTTTGCCCTATATAACTGTATGACAAGAACATTTCAATATAGACACATAAGGAAAACTTGCCCCGCCCCTGGTAGTTATTTTAAGGATTCCAATAGTTTGAACAATCTTGGAACAGTGGCACCCAAGGACCATCTGTGTAAAAACATTTTGAAATCCAGCAGGTAGTTTCGGACAAGAACAAGAATGTTTTTTCATGGATACAAATAAATTGAACAATCTTGATAAAGGGTCACCAAAGCAAAGGAACATTATTGCGCCAAATGTTTTTCAAATCTAGGAATAATTGTTTTAAAGGTTTTCCTTTTCATTGCCATGGCAACCAAAGTTCTGCATGGAATTCAATTCTTTGAACAAATTTGAAAGAGGACTGCCCAAGAACCTCCCTGTACAGTTTTATCAAAATTGGCCAAAAGAAGTTTAGGAGGAGATGTCGTTTGAAGTAAAATGTTGATGAATAACGGACGACTGACAAAGACCTGTCACAGTAGCTCACCATGAGTCTCTGGCTCAGGTAAGATATTTTAACCATTATGAGTTTTACTTACCACTCTGCCCCATCTGGTCCAGCAATAATGGTTGACCCCCTGACTGACCACTTGTATCACATAATATTTGTTGTTGTTATGGCCGATATTTGTCTGATTTAACATGCAGTCAAAGTCTTCATGAACCTGATATATATAAAGACATGGATCAAGTTATTGGCATCTACAAGTTAGGTCAAGGGAACGTTTTGATTTTGTTATACATACATTCAATGATTCTTAAGACTTGTGTGACCAATGTAGATCCAGATAAGCCAGAACATCCATAAAGTCTGATCTGGCTCTGCACTATTCCATAGTTAGTCCCAGAAGGTTCAAGAAACTTATGTAAAGCAGTTCCAATTTGGATCCTTTAGTATGGAAGACTGTCGGCTGCAGGCATATCTTTTTCAAATTGTGTAATAATTGCTTTTTGCTGAGCACCACTCATGACATCTAAGTCCTAATAAAAAGTAACATCTGAAATTTTCTAAGACAAAATTTCAAATTCAAAATAAGAATTGAAAACATTGTTGGAAAATAATATTGGTTTAGGAGCAAAAGTGAGCTATTTTTATTTTTTTGTCTTGGATATGATATTTTAAGTCATCTGCTTCTTTAAACCTAAAAGACAAATATATAACATTGGAACAAAAGCTTGATTTAAATTTAGAGTTGAAAACATTGTGATAAAAGGAGATTTGTAAATGTTTGCTAAAGTTGTTTCTTGCAGCGTATCAGGCAAAGGGTTAACTTTCTATTGAACGTCATACCAGAAGGGATGGAAAAGTGTTTATACAAGGCAATCATTCGCAACATTTTAGATGCTTTCGGACACCTCTGCAGCAGACGACTTTTGAAATCATTGTGACAAAAGTATTAATTGCTCATAAATGAGCAATTTATCCATTTGCCACAATGTTTTCAACTTTTTTCAGATATTGCACCTATAATATGAGAATAGATTTTCTGTTCATTTGCATCCATGATGATTTCAAAGTCGTCTGCAGTGGATTTGTCATGTATGAGAGAAGGGATAAATAATTCAAAGTGAAAATCTGATTTTAAATCAAGAAAACAATTCGTACAAACATGCACACATTGATGATGAACAGGGAAATCTGTAGAGGCAGACATAACCAGGAATGTAGATAAGATACACATTTATATGTCACTGATGAAACTGATAAACTACTTGTACAAAAAGCCATCAAACTTACAGTTCCCCCGAATACAGGGCACGGAGAGTCAATTTTATGAGACTTTTTTCCACCTTTTTTCTTG
This sequence comes from Serripes groenlandicus, assembly GCA_031761405.1. NCBI lineage: Eukaryota > Metazoa > Mollusca > Bivalvia > Cardiida > Cardiidae > Serripes > Serripes groenlandicus. The sequence continues at coordinate 49,120,359 of JASEVX010000007.1, read as the reverse complement.
TCCTCTGCTTTAAGTTTTGCTGCAGCATCTTTCAAGGTGGCCGGCACTTCTGGCTCCTCTACTTTGGTCTTCTTTGCTCCCTTTCCCTTTCCCTTGGCTGCTGCCTTTCGTTTAGGTGGCATCTGTGAACAAAGATTTAACCATGTCCCACTTGAAGACACATTTGATGCATCTCTACTCTCTAGTCATTCATAGAAAAACGTCACATATGCTGATTATTTTGTTATTATCTAGCATAAATGGTTGTCAAATAAATAACAGATAATAAAATAAGCAATCAAATGCTAATGGTTTTGGACTAATGCATCTCCAGCAGACGACTTTTGAAAAAAACCATTGAGCAATTCCTACTTTTGTCACAATGTTTTCAACTCTATTCAATAACTACTTTCCTTTACAGAGATTATTTTCATATTTTTGGAATGCTTAACCATGTATGTTACTAAGTTTGATTTGGATTTTAACTTTATACTGTGTATGTAATCAGAAATAGACATCCCATGTTAGAAGAAATTTGTGTAAGTGTTTGCATGACTTCTGTTGAAAATCATTTGTATGGTTAACCCTTTCCCGACAATTCTGCAGCAGACGACTTTGACCGTATTTTGTCAAAACATAGAAAATCTCCATAATTGAATGGATAACCTATGACAAAAAAGTGGAAAACATTGTGGCAAAAGGGGAAATTGCACGTTTTGTGCAATTTCTTCTTTTGTCACTATTTTTTTAAAAAGCTGTCTGCTGCAGAGGCGTCAGAAAGCGCCTATATGAGGTAAAGGGTTAAAGTGTGTAAAATATCCATACAAGTTTCCTTGTATATAATTATTGTTATTATTAATAAATTGTTTAGTTATAAATTGTGTATCTCTGGACATTTGCACATGTAACAATATTTGTCCTAGACTAGAGTGATAATTGGTTTATGGTCACAGGTGTCGCATGATTGCATAATTTGTGTGCAATTTGTAAATACTACGCAGATCCAATTTTATTTTATTGTATGAAATGTTTTCTTTATGTTTCTTGTTTTTGATAAAGGGTGGAATATGCATATCTGAGTATCATAACATAATTCAAAAATCTGTATTAGCTGTGAGCGTCAACCCTTTCGCTCATACGACAATTCTGCACCAGACGACTTTGAACATATTTTGTCAAAAAATAGAAAATTTCTATAATTGAATGGATAACCTATGACTAAAAGTGGAAAACATTGTGGCAAAAGGAGAAATTGCTCATTTTGAGCAATTTCTTCTTTAGTCTGTCACTATGTTTTCAAAAATCCGTCTGCTGCAGAGGCGTCAGAAATCGTCTTTATGAGGGAAAGGGTTAACCCTCCCCACCTATATAGTATTTTGACACATATTCAGCAGACATTTTTGTAAAAATTGTGACAAAAGGAGAAATTGCTCAAAAGAAGCAATTTCTCCTTTTTCCACAGTGTTTTCAACTTTTTTCAGTAATGATAAATCATACCGGTACATACAATTTTAGAGATTTTCCATGTTTTTTAGAAGACATTTTCAAAGTAATCTGCTGCAGATTTGTTGTATGTGGGAAAGGGTTAGACTAATGTTAATTTTCATTTTTTGATATGCATAACTCAGTATCATAACATAATTCAAAACTCTGTATTAGCTATGAGTCTTAGTCTAATGTTAATTTTCATTTTGTTTATAAACCAATGCACCTGATTTGTTTATGTTATGGTGACAGAAAACTTTGTAGTTATTATAATTATTTAATAAATCTCTTAAATTCTTAACTGTTAGTGTTAATATAATTATTATGAAATACAACAGAATTAGTTCTTCAACTTGAAATTTCAAGTATATTAATTTAACCTTTCCCTCATATAAACGCTTTCGGACGCCTCTGCAGCAGACAGCTTTTTGAAAACATAGTGACAAAAGAAGAAATTGCATGTTTTGTGCAATTTCTTCTTTTGTCACTATGTTTTCCACTTTTGGTCATAGGTTATCCATTCAATTATGGAGATTTTCTATGTTTTGACAAAATATGTTCAAAGTCGTCTGCTGCAGAATTGTCAAATAAAAGGTTGTGAACAGCAAAGACAAGTGTAAATACAAGTATGTGGCTTGTTATTTGTTGCTAAAAATCTGTTCTCGGAAACATGTGTTGAGAATTTGATACGGACAGGCAGTATTTATGACTCTGCGCCTTGCTTTAGATCATTATCAGTGAGGTAATAACACTGACTTCAAGATAGACTTTATCAAATGATAAGTTTGGCAGGCAAAAACTCGGGACTTTACAAACTGTGTAGGATATATTTTCTATATTTTGGAAAGGGTCAATTGAGTACGATCTACCCGGGTAGAGCTATTTTGCCGATCTTAGCATAAATAAAGATCGATCAATAATCAGAAGATCTATATTGACACTGTTGATCTCTGTTTTCATTCAAGAACTAACAAATAAAACACTTGATGTCATGCATCTTTGCAAATGAAGACAGTAACAGAAATAAAAGCAAAATAATATATATGCTTTACCTTCAGTGATATCCCTAGAAAGAAACAAACAATTAAAAACTATGTCCACACACAGCACTTCAATACTTGGCGTAACTAAAAGGATCACTAACCGGAGGTGTTCTATTTACTATTTATTTACTCTTTTCGACAAGCTCCTACATGAATATGATCGGACCAATGAAAACGTCCAAAATGACATCATTCCGAGACTCATTACATTCATGTATGAGC